>OX371225.1:155797477-155829637 GCA_947310385.1 Nephrotoma appendiculata | reverse complement strand
GGAATCCTGACGTTTCTCAACCTACAAAACATTTCATCAGTCAATATAACCTAAGAGGAAAATTTAGAACATACTAATTATATTAATTTACTCATAAAGGCCATCTGCCTAGAATATTTATAAATAGGAATTAATTCTTTATTATTTCGGTGCTGTAATATTTTTTCTTACGAGTTGTCTATATTATTTTGTACACAATCCAATAGTAACCTAGAATTATATAAAATGTTTCATCAATAGCATTAATTATATTTTGTAGTAATTTAAGTTATACTTACTTTTTTAGATACAATGTAAACACTCTGACATTTTTCCGTCAAATGTCATATTTGTCTCAAACGCAAAACGAAAAATGTAACAGAAGGTTTGGTTGCGGCTATATTCCACACCATTTGTATGCGTCCATAAATTTGAAGCTGGGTAATTTTAGTACTTTAGCACAAAAATACGACATTACGTAAAAAGAAGAATGACAGAGTGGTGTTAGTGTGAAAAAGGGAACGAAAAGACCAAGTCAAGCGGTCAGCAGTACACGCACAAATTTATAAATTATAAAATTAAGAAAATGGTGTTTGTCTAAAAACTAATTATTGTTCCAATTAAAACCAATCAAGAAAATTGTTAGTATCCGAAATACAGTATTATCAAAATTATTATTATTCGAAATACGTTATTTACTGGTCCTTCGAGCCGGATATCAATATTATCGAGTCAAGTGATATAAATCCCGCCATTATTAATATAAAACCACGCGGGTTATAATTCGGTAAGCTACATAGAACTAAATTTAGTGAACAAGTGATTGTGAATAGTGTTGAAATGACTGAACGTATTAAGGAATGGACTGCTAGGCGGGGTCAAGCGAAAGGAATAATTACCCGTGTTGTTTCATTTGCTGAAGGTTTGAATAGAGATACGAAGTCAAGTGAAGTATCATAAAGATTGGACTTGTTAGAAAGAGCCTTTACCGAATTTAAGGAAGCGGATTCAAAATTAACTTCAATGGACTGTGTCTCAGAAATCGTCGAAATCGAAACAAAATATTTAAGTGTTAAGGTCAAACTAAAGGAGTTCCTATCAGAGCTCGCAACCACGGGTGTTTCAATGTTGGAGCAATTCAACCAAATCATGACAAAAACCGCTGAGCAACAACACGAATTTTTATCGAAATTTACCAACACTTTGTCGTCGTCATTAAATCAGTCATTCTTAAATCAATCATCTGAAGAGCCGCACTTTACCGCCAGACTTCCGCGATTAAGTATTCCGACATTTGAAGGTGATTACAAGGAATTCCAAAGTTTTAAAGATCTGTTTGCGGCATCTGTTGACAGTAAAACCTATTTATCCGATGCTGAAAAGTTCCAATATTTGAGAAGTTGCCTTAAGGGCGAGCCAGAGGAACTCATAAGACATTTTTCTACTTCCGAGGCAAATTATAAAGCTGCATGGTCAAAAATTTGCGATAGATACGATAAAAAGAGAATTGCTGTAGGTAATTTTATTCAAACCTTCTTGGATATTCCAATCGTCAAGGAAAAATCTGCTAGGAAATTACGCAATCTACACAATACTGCAGATCAAGTCATTCGAGGTCTCAGAGCATTGGGTCCGGAAGCAGAATCGCGCGATCTCTGGCTGCTTCACATTTTACACTCCAAGATTGATCAAGAATCGCAGCAAGCATGGTCCATCTCCATAGTCGGAAAAGATTATCCTAAAATTGAAGATTTCCTTAAGTTCATCGACAATCGATGTGATGGTCTCGAAACATGTGAACCCAGTAAGTCCTATACTAAGTCAGCTCCACCAAGATCACATAATGTTGTTTCGAGCAATTACAACTACGCTGATGCTGACACGAATCCGTGCCCAATGTGTGCGGGAGGTCACCGACTTTATGAATGTGATAAATTTCGAGAACTCGAACCTAAGTACAAACGGGACAAAGTGTGCAAGCTGAATGTTTGTTTTAACTGCCTCTCCTCATCACATAGAGTGAATCGATGCGATCAAGAAGATCATGTATAAAATGTGGCCGTAGGCATCACACCACTCTGCACGACTCCATAGTAACTAATATAAACAATACATCTCATTCGTCCATTGTTCTTGAAGAATTGAGGCAAGCTAAGCAGTTAGAATCTAAGGATCTAGACTCCAGAGCTAAACCAAAGGCTGAGCAGTTAGAGTCTAAGGATGTTGACCCTAGAGTTAAATCAAATACAAGCGCAAGCTCTAACCTAGCCCGTACCGGATATGCAATATTACCAACCGCGGTTGTAAACGCTCCTGATCGTTTAGGCCGCATGCATACATGCAATGTTTTATTAGACTCAGGCTCCCAAATATCATTTATCTCAGAATCATGTGCAAGAAAATTACAGTTACACCGATATAAAGCTAACATCCTAGTGGGTGGGCTTGCAACCTCGAATATTTCAACTACGGGCAAAGCGAAGATAGAGATCCATCATAGATGTAATAATTCAACAGTACTCCGATTGGACGTTTTCATTCTCAGAAATATAACAACGACTTCCCAATACGATCGCAGCCTCATAAAAAATTCTGAACAATTCGATGAGTTAGAACTTGCTGATCCTAACTACTTTGACAAAAAAAATATTGACATTCTCATCGGTGCTGATTATTTTTTCAATATTCTAAAGCCAGATAAAATCATGCCTGCGGATTCCCCTATAGCACAAGACACTATATTTGGTTGGGTGATATCCGGTCAGTCACAACTTATAAGCGAAAATAACCATGAAATACTACAAAGTAAGCACATTCACATACAAGATGATACTAACTTAGAACTTGCACTCAAGAAGTTCTGGGAGCAAGAAGAAATCGCATCAACACCAATTTGGACCAATGAGGAACAAAAATGTGAGGACTACTTTAAGGCTACGACCAAACGTGACGGGTTAAGGATTATAGTACAATTACTATTTAACAATGATACTCCAAAGCTTGGCAATACGTACATGGCAGCAAAACGGCGACTATTAGCTATGGAACGCAAAATGGCATCAAATTCACATTTTGCTCAAATGTATCGAGACTTTTTAACGGAGTATGAGTCGTTGGGACACATGGTCAAACTAACATCGCAAGATATGAGCGTTGATTACGATGAAGTTTGTTATTTGCCGCATCATGGCGTATGGAAGTATACTAGCGACACTACGAAATTAAGGGTGGTATTCGATGGATCATGCGCATCGTCCAATGGTGTTTCACTCAATGACAAACTTCTAGTTGGACCGACTATTCAACCAACATTATGGACCACGCTGTTACGATTTAGAAAATTCCCTATCGCGCTGTGTGCCGACATCGAAAAGATGTATCGACAGATTTTAATCGAGCCATGCCAAACTAAGTATCAACGAATCCTCTGGAGAAAATCCATAGATAAACCTTGAGCAGTTTGAATTAAAAACATTGACCTATAGAACTTCATCTGCATCTTTTTTGGCTACTCGAGCTCTATTGCTAATCGCTGAGGAAAATGAAGCTGAATTTCCTAAAGCCACTCAAGCTATTAAAGAAAACTTCTATGTAGACGATGCTCTTACGGGCGCTACAGACGAATTAGAAGCTGTCCAGTTGAAAAGGGATTTAATAGAGGTACTACAAAGAGGCGGGTTTCCCTTAAGAAAATGGAAATCTAATATTCGTACTTTAGCGGAGCATCATCAGTCCGTATCAATTTTGAATGAGGAGGGCATATCACAGGTTTTGGGTTTATTATGGGATCCAGTTAATGACGTATTCCACTTCAATGTTATAATTCCAATCAAGGAGGAATTCACCAAGAGAGAAAATTTATCCGTCATCTCCCGATTATACGATCCACTTGGCTGGTTGTCACCTTTCGTAATTAGAACAAAATTAATTATGCAACATCTGTGGATAGCGAAAATATCTTGGGATGAGAAGCTACCATATGCATTGCAGAATCAGTGGCAAGAAATTAAATCAGAATTTGAAACTTTAAAATCAATTAAAATTCCAAGGTGCGTTCTTAGAAGTTCACATACTCTACAATTACATGGATTTAGCGACGCAAGTGAATTCGCCTATGCTGCATGTGTGTATATACGATGCATATCCAATGATAAGTTAACTACTTATTTGCTGTCTAGCAAATCTAAGGTTGCACCAATTCAAGCAGTGAGCCTTCCACGTCTAGAACTGTGCGGGGCCCATTTACTATCTAAACTCGTCCCAAAGATATGTGACGCATTAAAGCTCTCTAATGTCCCAATTTATTTGTGGACTGACTCAATAGTAGTATTATCATGGATAAAGTCAGCCCTTCCGAAAAAGTGGAAGGTTTATGTTGCGAACCGGACAGCTGATATCCAAAAATTGGTGCCAAATGCTATATGGAGGCATGTAAGCAGTAAAGATAATCCCGCAGATCTTGCGACCAGAGGCATAAAAGCATCTCAGCTATTATATAGTGAATTATGGTGGAACGGCCCTAAATGGCTCTACACAAGTGAAGAACCTTGGCCAAAATTGATTCAACTCAACGAAATTATCGAGGAACGACGCCAAAATGTCATCGGTCTACAACTAAATAAGAACAACGAAAACGATTTAATGGATAACTTAATCACAAGATGTTCAAAATGGAGTAAACTGGTACGAGTTATCTCCTTCATATTAAGATTCATTTCTAACTCTCGCACTTCTACAACCAAGCGAGAGGGATTGATCACGTCGCAAGAACTGAACATTGCCGAAGAAATCGTAATTAAGTACATTCAGAAAATGGAATTTTCCGTCGAAATAAGTGACCTAAAGAAGAATATGATGTTAAATACCAAATCACCACTAGTCTCCTTAGCACCTTTCATCGATGAACGAGGCTTATTAAGAGTTGGAGGTCGGTTGCAAAACGCTACCTGTTCGTTTGCCACAAAACATCCGCTTATCATACCAAAGGGTCACAGGGTTGCTATAATGATCCTGAATTATCTTCATAAGAAGCACATGCATCCAGGACCATCTCTACTCGTATCTCTTTCACGAATGAGATACTGGATATTAAGAGTCCGACATACCGCTCGGAGTGTATACAAGAAATGTGTATTATGCTGTAGATATGCAAGACAGGCATCTTCCCAATTAATGGGTAACTTGCCCCAATAGAGAGTGGTCCCTTCACGGCCTTTCAGTAAAACCGGAGTTGACTATGCAGGGCCAATTATGGTGTCCTCTAGACGGGGTAGGGGCGCGAATCTTAGTAAAGCATATATTGTCATTTTTGTATGCTTATGTACAAAGGCATTGCATATTGAAATCGCCAGTGACATGACAACGGCAGCGTTCATAGCAGCGTTAAAACGGTTCACTTCACGAAGGGGAGTACCAAATGAAATATTATCCGATAACGGATCGAATTTTCGAGGCACTAAAAATTTACTATCTGATATTTACAGCCTATTTCGATCCGAAGAATGGAAGGCTGAAGTCAACCAATACGTAATAGACAACCAAATAACGTGGTCATTCATTCCACCATTGGCACCAAATTTTGGTGGAATTTGGGAACGTGCGGTAAGGTCCATTAAGGGACACCTCGTGAAAATTACTAGCAACTCGCATCTCACATACGAAGAGCTGAATACAGTGTTAGCACAAGTTGAGTGCATACTCAATTCTCGCCCATTATGTGCCATTAAGAATGAGGATCCCGAAAATATAGATGCGCTTACTCCTGCTCATTTTTTAACTATGGGTACAGCTGCCTTAATACCAGATAACAACTACTTGGATACTCCACAATCAAGGCTCACACGATGGCAACAAGTACAGCAATTGGTTCAATCATATTGGAAGAGATACTCTAGAGATTATCTCCACACATTGCAGCAACGAACATCATCAAAAACAAAAAATCGCAATTTCGGATTGAACGACATAGTTCTTTTAAAGGATGATATCAAGTTACCAGGTTGCTGGCCACTTGGCAGAATCATAAATATCCACCCAGGAAATGACGGCCTTGTAAGGGTGGTGACAATCCGAACAAAAAATTCGATTTTTAAACGCCAGGTTATATCCAGGTTAGTTCTGCTACCAATTGACGATGAATCGTGTTAAAACTGCATGTTTTAACGAAGGGGAGTTATGTTCGTGACTAACTCTTATACTTACCGGAATCCTGACGTTTCTCAACCTACAAAACATTTCATCAGTCAATATAACCTAAGAGGAAAATTTAGAACATACTAATTATATTAATTTACTCATAAAGGCCATCTGCCTAGAATATTTATAAATAGGAATTAATTCTTTATTATTTCGGTGCTGTAATATTTTTTCTTACGAGTTGTCTATATTATTTTGTACACAATCCAATAGTAACCTAGAATTATATAAAATGTTTCATCAATAGCATTAATTATATTTTGTAGTAATTTAAGTTATACTTACTTTTTTAGATAAAATGTAAACACTCTGACATTTTTCCGTCAAATGTCATATTTGTCTCAAACGCAAAACGAAAAATGTAACAGAAGGTTTGGTTGCGGCTATATTCCACACCATTTGTATGCGTCCATAAATTTGAAGCTGGGTAATTTTAGTACTTTAGCACAAAAATACGACATTACGTAAAAAGAAGAATGACAGAGTGGTGTTACACTGCATCCCCAATGAAATTCCTTTAACGTTTTCCTTACAGAAAAGTATGAAAAAAATTTTGAGAAAAAAAAAAATTTTTTTGTTATGTTGGTGATTTCCTTATGAAAAATGTTATCAAACTTTTAACTTTTTCCTAATGAGACATACAATGAAGTAAACCGCATTTGCAAAATTGGTTGTTGTTGTTGTTTTTCTGCTTGTCACAAATTAAAAAATATTGAATGCATATTTGTATTGTAACAATTAGTGTTGTATTTTGTGTCCTGTGAAAAAGTAATAAATAATATATAATATAATAATATAAAATAACAGGTAAACAAAAAATAGTTTTGTAAAATGAAGTTAGCTTTACTTTGACTTTTCCCTATTCATTGGGTATGCTCTTCATAAGGAAAAAGTTAAAGGAAAAAGTTAAAGGAAAAATTATTTTGCATTGGGGATGCGCTGTTAGTGTGAAAAAGGGAACGAAATGACCAAGACAAGCGGTCAGCAGTACACGCACAAATTTATAAATTATAAAATTAAGAAAATGGTGTTTGTCTAAAAACTAATTATTGTTCCAATTAAAACCAATCAAGAAAATTGTTAGCATCCGAAATACAGTATTATCAAAATTGTTATTATTCGAAATACGTTATTTAATTGGTATACACGGAGGCTGAGATTTGAAAATCCAATGATAAGTTTCTAAGTTAGTTCTCCTGATCGCATTAACTAATTTAAGGGCACACCATGAAAGATTGATTTAAATAATTCGTCATCATATTTGAGGTATACAATGGTATTTCACCGGGTATCGTTAAATTGGTTTGAAAGAGAGAACATTACATGAGCCCAACAGAATAAAACACAATAAATCGAATTTCAGCTTGGTTGAAAGTCAGATGCTTTCACGTTCACGCACAAACAAAGGTTTGGCCTAATAATCCCCAGTCGCAAATAAATTTCGCATCAACAATGAAGTTCCGATAAATTGATAAACTTTTAAAATTAGCACATTATTCTTCTGTAATATTTAACAAATTTGAGGTCAATATGTATATTTAAAAGGAAACATTTTTATTTATGCAAAGAATAGCAAATGCGAAAGAATAAAATTTGGTTTTAAAAAATGGATAAACAATAAAACCAAAACAATGAAAACCATTTAATAAGCGAAGGTAATATTTAGGTTTGCGAAAAGATTAGTATTTCATGCTCAAAATTAAATAAAATTTATTCAAAGTAATTTTATACTTAGGCTAAAAACAATTTGTATTCGTTCATTTTTAACAGTGAGTCCTACCGGTCCTAGAGCCGAAGCTTTAACCACTCCACCACTTATCTGGTAAAGCAATTAACGAGGTTGTATGATCTTGCTTTTAAAATCGACGTTAATTGTTGACGACTATCGCTTTCCTATAGTAAGCTTAGAAACGAGAGAGAAAAGAACAGTAAAAATTTCACATATTTTTCTTTTTCTTCTTTTCTCTATACTAAAGGAAAACGATCGCCGACCAAAATTAACGTCGAATTCAATAGTAAAGCCGAAGGTTGTTGACTAAGGAAGACAGTCGTCCAGAAACGAGCGCGTTCGAAAACAATAGTAAATTTAACAAGCGAAATATAAAACGAAGTCTGTCGTACTCATTAGTAGGGGCCCAATGTTCTTACATAAAATATACCGACGATAAATTTTTATATTGCTATTGCTTTTTTCATTGAAAATTGAAGACTATCATATTACTAAATATATATTTTCTTTAGTCCCATGCGAGTAAAATACCTCATTATTTACTTACGTTTGCTTTATGATGTAATCATTCATTTTACTTTCGATTTTGAAACAAATAAAGCACACGGCTTTTGGTCGCAGGAGTAAACAAAAATCTATTTACATTATTATTCGTTCAATAAAGCTTTATTAATTTGTAAAATGAACGTACATTATTATAAATGAAAGTATTAAAATAAATCCCAGGATCATATAACCTCGTTAATACAAAATAATCGCACATAATTCAAAAAGCTCATCTCATAAATTGCTTTTATTATTATATACTAATTCCATTTTCCTGTGACGTAATCCAAAAATAACTGGCGGATCAAGATTATAAATTTTCAAAAAACCGTTGTCACAACACTAACCTTTAATAAATAATGACATACATTTTTCAATATCAAATGATACGACATATAGCCAACAAAATACGTGTATGTACATATATAGAATTCAGCATCAGCAGCATATCTGAAAAGCATGATATCATGTATCTTTTACATGTAATTCTTTTTTTTTTTGTTTATACGTTGATGATGACTTTAACAGAGACTGGATTAAATATTCCAAATTTATTTTATCCTGAATCGTATATATTTCTGCATTTGCTACTCTGGGTTACGTTGTGTATGTATATCATATGTATATGTACATTCGTGATATGGATGCGATGTTGAAAACTACTTCGCCACTATTTTATGTGAATGCCACTCTATGTATACACATCCATAAAAGCAACTCAACTCTCGTATCATATACACAAAACTATATCGTGATTTACATAAAAAGCTTCAACAGACTGTATCCTCCTGTATTATAAAGTGATAGTAGACGATAACTACTATAACAACAGTTACATTATGTATTAATATTCTTCATGTTTATTTCATATAGGTATGAGTATGTACATATCTTATATTTTTGTTGTTGTTGTGGCTGTTTCATAAGATTATCTAAGAGTTGCATTTTAAATGAGCATAAACACGTCATCACATCACAAATATTAGTTTGGGTAAATGTGTGAATTGGATTATTACATGCGAATGAACTATATAAACGAATCTTAGATCAAACTACTTTATTGTTTGCCAGGGCTTACATTTTATTATACAGGGTGATAGGGGAGCCCATTTCTATCAAAAACAGCCAAGTATATTTTTTTCGAATTGTTGATGGCGCAAAAGTTATTCCATTTTTAGTGTTTTTTAGCGAAATCCCATGCGCACCCACTGAAAGATTAATTTAAAAAACCCAAGAGCTCTTTTGTTTATCTTTATTTTTTAATACGATCTAGATCAGTGGTTCTTCACCTTTTTATGTTCGCGGCCCACCAAATAATTCATAATTTTTTGTGGCCCCCATTTTTTTTAATAATTTAAATTATCTATAATACCACTGGCCCTATTTGGGCTTCCCTTGGGAATAGGGAATTGGGAAAAATATTTGCATATAGCATTTTTGTCTAAATTGTATTTTGTTGGCCTACTGAGGGAATAAGTTTGGTGTAAATATTTTGGAAACAAAGTTAAATGGGAAAATAGTTTTCCCTAAAATTTTGTGGCACAATAGTTTCCCAATTAACTTTGTTTTAAAAAAATTTGCACTAAACTTATTGTTTTAGTAGGCCAGAAAAATATAATTTTGACAAAAATGCTATGAAAATATTTTTCCTAATTCCCTATTCCTAGAGAAAGCCAGAATAGAAACACAGGTGTGGAAAGATGAAACCGGAATTTACCAATAAACGACGCTAGCTGTCAATGTACCTTTCAACAAACCACGTCATCGGTGCCATTGTTTTCTTTTGACATTTGTCTACAACATCCAATTTATAACCTTACAAGTTTCATACAATAACTCGTATATTTTACGTGTTAAAAATGTCAAGTTGTTTGCCTACATAGTTGGGGACATCATTGATTTATTTATATTGTCATCTAAATAAAACTGGCGCAGAATCACATAGAATGCTTGTCAAAACTAACGGTGAGCATGCTCTTGATTTAATAAATTCAAAAGTGGTGATTTTGACGTGAGAAACGAAGAACGTGGAAGACCTTCAAAAAAGTTTGAAGGCAGTGAATTGCAAGCATTGATGGATGAGGATCATCCTCAAACGCAAAAACAACTCAAGGATCAATTGAATGTGTCACGAAAAGCCGACTCGGTACATTTAAAAGCCATGTGAAAGATTTAAAAGCCGGGAAAATGGGTTCTTCATAAACTGAATGAAAGGCCAAAGGAAAATAGAAATGAAAAATAGATGAAAAATAGATCTATTTTGAGATCCAGGACAACCATCGACATCGACTGCAAGGCCAAATCGCTTCGGACGGAAGGCAATGCTCTGTATTTGCTGAGATCAGAAGAGTGTGATTTATTTTGAGTTGCTAAAACCTCTCGAAACCGTAAATATTGAAAGCTACCAACAACAAATGATCAATATGAATCGATCTTTGCGTGAAAAACGGCAAAAATATGATAAAAGACAACACAAAGTGATTTTGCTTCATGATAATGCACCATCACACAAAGCAAAACCGGTCATGAAAGCGTGGAACCCCTTGGAAATGGAACCTCTTAATTGGGAAATACTTCCACATGCCGGTTACTTACCAGACTAAGGGCACGGGTTTGCTGAGGAGCACTTTCCTTCCTACGAAAATGGCTCGATAACTATATGGTTTGCTTCAGAAGAAGAACAGTTTTTTTGGCCATCCACGCATTGTCAGAAAAATGAGAAAAATGTATAACTAATAATGTGCATTACTTTGAATAAAATACTCTTAATCAACATCATCAGGAAAGTCGTGAGGTGTGGGCTGGTGATATAAAAGAGGAAAATCTCTTTTTATTTTGCGAAATTTGAAAAAAGAAACAGATTTCGCAGGCGGAGACACAAGCAAAATTCAATCATTGATTGACTATGAAACAAAGTTAAACGTAAATGTATGGCCGGAAAATCAAGTATTGAATTGCATTGTGGTAAATGATGGCTCGGTACGTCTTTACGAAGATCTTAATTTGAACAATGTTCCTGAATCCCAAATTGCATCCAGTGCAGTACGCCAATTAAAAATATTGCTGATCAAAACAATAACATAACGCAGTAACCGAGTTGCTCTTATTTGTCGTTTAAAGAGAATTTTCTCACCCCATTTAAAAAATCTTTTTATTATCCGAAAGCTCCAACAGAAAAGAAAAAAATTATCAAAAGGAAAATTACTCCTGATGCAATTATATCAAATAAATATTTTGAACACTTACAGAGAATTGAAATGGATAAACAAAAGGCATTATCTGAAAAATTGGCGCAGACCAGAAAGAGATAGGAAAAGAAAAAACTGAGAGAAGCAAAAGAGAAAAGAACGGAACGTTTTATCACAGACAATCAAATTAGATTTTTCAATTGAACTAAAAAATGAAAACAAAACAAACTTCTGATAATTCCAACAATGCCTTCTAAACTACTGGCCGCTTACACCACCTGATGACGACACGCTAAGTCGACGGTTCAACTAGATGGCAGATAAATTTTAAAATGGAAAATTACATCACAAAATATATTTAGTTGTAATTATTACATCGAAGTAGAAGGTTATTCATTTTTTATTTCCGTTCTCCATTTTTTTCTAGTTTTTGGCTCCGCCTCGTTCTCATAAAACCAAAATAAATTTCGTCATACAAAATTACAAAACAATAAAAATATTATTTCTCTCCAGTTGTTTTGTAATTTTGTTAATTTGTTTAGTTTCGAACAAACTGTTGAAGCCGAAGGATATTCGTTTTTTAATTTTTCTAGTAATGCATGTACATTTTTATTTTAGATTTTGGCATTTTTTTGTCATTTTTATCCAACCTTATTTGACTTGTAATATCATCTAATTCAAAATTGATGTATTTGGTACGTAGATTCAATAAAAATAGGAAAAGAAGTACGGATATCATGTAAAATACAGAAAAAATGCATCGTACCGTACGGCTTCGACTAATTATGTGACACTAATTCATTTTATGACAATAAAATACAAAAATGAAATGACAAAATAGAAACAAAATGATCACATAATATTCTCTGCTCTCACGGCTTATATTTTTGAAGTGGAATACACTAGAACTTTGTATTACGTTATCTAAATAGGCGCATTTCTTTAAATTCTCATTAACTTCTTGAATGTGGATCGAAAAAATTCAATTTATGAATTAAGAAAATCAATTACACTAAAATTGTTCATAATTTATTAATTTATTGTATAATAATTCAGATTTTTATTTATTAAGTTTGTGAAACTTATTCCCGTCGTAATAAAGAGGCAAAGTGTATTATTTTTACTTAATTATGCTGACATCTGGCTGTCGACTTACGTTGTCGTCATCAGCAAAAAATGAATGTTGTCACAGGCCAGTACTATAGAAGGCACTGATTCCAATATCATCGTTGTATCTGTGATTTTTCGTTAAACCACAGATAAAGAGACAGATATACATCTTCCACTACCAAATGTTACATATGAACATTCAATCTATGAAATTATATCCAACTCAAATCTGGCCCGATTAGAGAAGGAAAATATAATACAGTATTGTATATATCGCTCCTCTTTTGTTTTGTTATGACTGTGTTAGTATACAAAATGATTTTTTAAATTCATAAATAGAAATAAAAGGAAAACAAATCGTCGTATTTTACGTACTATACGATACTATACCACTACATATAAAGTAAAATCACATTATACAGTAAACACACATATTTCATCGATATTATAATTTCTAGTTATACGTGAACATAAAGGAAATGTGTAACTCGGTTTTTACTGTACGCAATACAAAATCAAAATACGGTACTTTATGGAAAAAAACAAGAAACGAAAACACAATTTGAACACATACAAATAGGTTCAATGTATAAACGATGCATGAGAGATTGGTTTGTGTGCTTTTGCTTCTCGGCATACAGGATGATTTTTTTCATAAATGAAAAACATGTTCACATAAAAAATTAGAAACAGAAAATAAAAATGATATTGTACCACTATATTTAAACAAATGTGTGTGTACGCAAAATTTTTGTTAAATTGGCGTAAGAGAATTAAATTATGTTGATTTGATCAATGCCTTCTAAACTACAGGCCGATTACACCAAATGATGACGACCCGCTAAGTCGACGTTGTTGTTGCTTTCTCTAGTTGCTTTGTTAGTGTAAATATCTTAAAATTATTATTGCGCAGTCTCGGTTTAGACTTAAATTGACGTCATGTGCGAAAAGTGAGAGTAGTAAAAGGCCAGTAGTTTAGAAGGCATTGATTTGATCGTTTTGAATTATTTAGGCTTTTTCAAGGATATCATTTATAGCATACTTATTCATATTTCGTGTGTGTATTGGATTGTTGATCTATGCAAAATATCCATACTTATGTAAATGCATTTTTATTTTTTTTGGTTGGTTAACTTATATCATCCTTTATAAAACTAAATATGTAAATTCTAGTAGATTTCTCACCGCGGTTGATTAATGGACCACATTGACAATAGTTTTCTTTCAGATCATGATCGGTCAGCGATTTTCACATTGGTACAGTTATCCAATATGACGCTCGAGTTCCGACTAAAAAATGTTTTATTTTACTTTTTATTTTATTAAATATCAGAGTGAGATCGTTGTAATAAATTCGGTTGTCACTAAAGAAATATGTTTACAGCCGTTATTTAATTTTTCAACTATAGGAAAAGCTCTATTTAACGGACTAATTGGGGAGTCCGTTAAATCCGTATGTTTTTAAATTTAATCGACTACGGACTGTGAACTTGTTCTGGAATATCGCCACCTAGGACAGAACTCGTTTATCTCTTAACTGATTATAAAGGGATTTTGTTTGTTGGATGGAAATAAGGTTCATAAACAGTTTTTGGAACAAATTCTGGAATATGGCCATCTGGGAAGGAACTCAAGCATTTCTTAGCTGATTATGTTGGAATTGGATGTGTTGGATGGAAATAGGATTTTAAAATTATTATTGAATGAATTTGTGGAATATGACCACCTGAGACGGAACTCGATCATGAGATTCTTAAATAATTTCTGGAAGTTCTGGAATTAGGTCACCTTGAGCGGAACTCGATCAATTCTTAACCGATTTAAATGGGATTGAGTATGTTGAATTGAAATGGGATTCTTAAATGATTTTTGGAAGAGTTCTGGAATATGGCCATCTGGGGCCGAACTCGTTCAATTTCAAACCTATTATGATGAGATGGAGTGTGCTGGATGGAAATAGGATTATTAAATGATTTTTAGAAGAAGTTCTTGAATATGGCCACCTGGGCCTAAGGAACTCATTCAAGAAGTTCTAGAATATGGCCACTTAGGGCTGGATTATGTCATTTCTTAACCGATTATGATGGGATTGTGTATGCCGAATGGAAAAGGAACTCTTCAATGATTTGTTTTAGAAATTCTGGAATATCGCCAGTAAACTCGTTAATTTAAACTAGGGCGGAACTCGATTATATGCATGTGTTCTTTTTAAGCAAGTGGCTTGTGATGGTAACATATTTTTGGTAAGGCTGGATGCCTTGACATCTATTACCAGTACGTATCCCACTCATAGGAGTAGTGGGTTGAGCGGCAGGTCAACTATTTATTCTCACAAAAATCTCACCCTACACAAAGGGCTCGGATAAATTTATATTATTCTTATCAAC
Organism: Nephrotoma appendiculata; assembly: GCA_947310385.1. Taxonomy (NCBI): domain Eukaryota; kingdom Metazoa; phylum Arthropoda; class Insecta; order Diptera; family Tipulidae; genus Nephrotoma; species Nephrotoma appendiculata. The sequence goes on along the minus strand of OX371225.1, from coordinate 155,814,503 downwards.
AACGACCTCGAAAACTGGGGCCTTATCATGATTTCCGCGGTGAATCGTAAAATATTTTGATTTGTTTTTTTCGATCCGCTTCAATTTTCATATTATGAATTTCGCTATCGAAATACTGTAACCGCGCTGATTTTATATCATAAACGCATTCATTTTATGTCAGCTGACTTGGCATTTATCAGTGTAAACAACATTACTTTGAGATTAATTTTGACTTTTAGATTTGTGATTTGATGTTTTAGTGTTGATTTAAATATTTTTGGGTTATTTCTAATATTTCTTCAATAAAAATGTATCACTTTTTCTGCCCTACACAAATTCCAAAAATAATTTATCATAGAAATCTAAACATTTTCTATAAATAAATATAAACATTATTTTTATTGTTACTTACATTAATTATAAAGTTTTATTATTTGAAAGTGAAAAATACAACAAACAATTGAAAACCCAAAAAAAAATTGTCAATCGAAAAAATATCCGCCACCTATTTGATGGCGGAACTTTTCTAGCTATCGGATAGATGGCGAAAAGGTATCGTGTATGGTGATCGCAAAATTCACGATATCGTGTGAAAATTGTTTTGAGGCGAAAATCATTAAAGGGCTCCTGTTCACGGGAACATGGAATATGATATCTTCTAAGATCATGAAAATTTACACTTTTGAGCTACTTGCAATACAAGATCGCATAATCAATTTGGGCATATTCAAGAACTTTTTTGAAAAATTATTTGATAATCTCATTTCATTCACAATGCCCAATTTCTGTCCAAGGAGATCAAATTCCAGAACTTCTTCCAAAAATCGTTTAAGAATCGCATTTCCATCTAACATATATGCATACATAACTAACATCCATCTAACATATATACCCAATTCCAACATAATCGGTTAAGAATTTAACGAGCTCCGTCGCAGATGGCCATGTCCCAGAACTTCTTCCAAAAACCATTTAATAATCCCATTTCCATCCAGCATACCCAATCCCATCATAATCGGTTAAGAATTGGACGAGTTCCGTCCCAGGTGGCCATATTCCAGAATTCCTTCTCAAAATCATGTAAGAACCCTATTTCCATCCAACATATTCAATCCCAGCATAATCGGTTAAGAATTAAACGAGTTCCGTCCCAGGTGGCCATATTCCAGAACTTCTTCCAAAAATCATTGAATCCCATTTCAAATCAACATACTCAATCCCATTTAAATCGGTTAAGAATTGATCGAGTTCCGCTCAAGGTGACCTAATTCCAGAACTTCCAAAAACCATTTAAGAATCCCATGATCGAGTTCCGTTTCAGGTGGCCATATTCCACAAATTCATTCAATAATAATTTAAGAATCCTATTTCCATCCAACACATCCAATTCCAACATAATCAGCTAAGAAATGCTTGAGTTCCTTCCCAGATGGCCATATTCCAGAATTTGTTCCAAAAACTGTTTATGAACCTTATTTCCATCCAACAAACAAAATCCCTTTATAATCAGTTAAGAGATAAACGAGTTCTGTCCTAGGTGGCGATATTCCAGAACAAGTTCACAGTCCGTAGTCGATTAAATTTAAAAACATACGGATTTAACGGACTCCCCAATTAGTCCGTTAAATAGAGCTTTTCCTATAGTTGAAAAATTAAATAACGGCTGTAAACATATTTCTTTAGTGACAACCGAATTTATTACAACGATCTCACTCTGATATTTAATAAAATAAAAAGTAAAATAAAACATTTTTTAGTCGGAACTCGAGCGTCATATTGGATAACTGTACCAATGTGAAAATCGCTGACCGATCATGATCTGAAAGAAAACTATTGTCAATGTGGTCCATTAATCAACCGCGGTGAGAAATCTACTAGAATTTACATATTTAGTTTTATAAAGGATGATATAAGTTAACCAACCAAAAAAAATAAAAATGCATTTACATAAGTATGGATATTTTGCATAGATCAACAATCCAATACACACACGAAATATGAATAAGTATGCTATAAATGATATCCTTGAAAAAGCCTAAATAATTCAAAACGATCAAATCAATGCCTTCTAAACTACTGGCCTTTTACTACTCTCACTTTTCGCACATGACGTCAATTTAAGTCTAAACCGAGACTGCGCAATAATAATTTTAAGATATTTACACTAACAAAGCAACTAGAGAAAGCAACAACAACGTCGACTTAGCGGGTCGTCATCATTTGGTGTAATCGGCCTGTAGTTTAGAAGGCATTGATCAAATCAACATAATTTAATTCTCTTACGCCAATTTAACAAAAATTTTGCGTACACACACATTTGTTTAAATATAGTGGTACAATATCATTTTTATTTTCTGTTTCTAATTTTTTATGTGAACATGTTTTTCATTTATGAAAAAAATCATCCTGTATGCCGAGAAGCAAAAGCACACACACCAATCTCTCATGCATCGTTTATACATTGAACCTATTTGTATGTGTTCAAATTGTGTTTTCGTTTCTTGTTTTTTTCCATAAAGTACCGTATTTTGATTTTGTATTGCGTACAGTAAAAACCGAGTTACACATTTCCTTTATGTTCACGTATAACTAGAAATTATAATATCGATGAAATATGTGTGTTTACTGTATAATGTGATTTTACTTTATATGTAGTGGTATGGTATCGTATAGTACCAAAACCGAACACAATCATATTCTATAAGCCGTACTGTTGCGACACGCATGTAATTTTTCACTTCTGTTTAATTGTATTGTGCGTATACGAACATGAAATTTTATTCTCTATATTTACTCCAAGTTGTGCATATGTTTCGGAAATACATTTACGTAAAAAAATGTTTAAAGGAAAAAATAGAAAAAACAAAAACTAGGGGATGTGTTTTGTTTGTTATTATATAATTCAAAAGTGCATTTCGATCACGATTTTTTTTTTATTTCTATTTTTCATTATTGTTTTAGTCTTTTTATGCATGAATGAGGCGTGGCTGTACATATTTGATCTTCAAATCTATTTTGTTTTTTGTTGTTTATAAAAACAAAAACGAGAAATTTAGAACAAATGTGTCATATTTGATTTCTATTGGCCCTATACAAATACTATCAAATAGAAGTTAAAAATGTACGCCAATACTATCAAATAGGAGTTAAAAAGTGGCATTATCCGCGTGTATAGCCGATTATTGTACGGCTTATAGAATATGATTGTGTTCGGTTTTGATAGTACGTAAAAATACGACGATTTGTTTTCCTTTTATTTCTATTTATGAATTTAAAAAATCATTTTGTATACTAACACAGTCATAACAAAATAAAAGAGGAGCGATATATATAATATTGTATTATATTGTCCTTCTCTAATCGGGCCAGATTTGAGTTGGATATAATTTCATAGATTGAATGTTCATATGTAACTTTTGGTAGTGGAAGATGTATATCTGTCTCTTTATCTGTGATCATAGTTTAAATTTTTACGTTTACATAGGATAAAATATCTCTTTTAGGTTTTCTTTGGTTTTATAAAACGAAATTTCAACCAAGATCATAAAACTAATTTTCAAACAGATGGCGGATCGAGTGTTAAAGAAATTAAAAAAGAGAGTATTTCCCTGTGTCTATATACTGGAAGTAAAAGAAAATGAACCTGGAAATGGCCGGGCAAGGGCGACGTGGTTCTCAGGTTAGTTCCCTAATAAATTATTATAATTTTTTATCTATCCTTAAATAATTTAGTGTTATTATAATTTTAAACAATACATTGTGTTGTTAGTTGGTATAAAACTGGCTTACTAAAAAAGTTGCCATTACTTATTTACTTTAAAAACAATTAAAACTTAATTTAACAATTAACCTAATTGTGTTAAATAAAACATTTCGATTATTGTAACCACCAATATTTCATTTTTCGGTTTTGATAGCTCTCTAAAGCACTTCTTTTTATTGCTGTACTGGATCTGCTATGTTCTTCCAGATTTTCGAATTTTGTTGGATCAAACCATTTTTCATTTAATCTCCTATTCACATGGTATATTACTGGTATACCATTTGCGTTTTGTATGTATCCGATTTTGTTCAAATAAATAAATGTTTCTGGACCTGGTATATTATTTTGTTAGTACATTTGCTGAGTATTAAATTATTTGTGTAGTATGAGCCATAAAGAAGGGAGTTTATGTGGCAGGATGTTGATCTTAGGATATGGGTTCGAATTAATTGAATGATATATAAATCGATTCGTTCACAGTTAAATGTGTTATAATGTGATTGGTTGGAGACATAATTCTGATATTCTGTCTCTGCTTTGCGATAAGCTCCTCTGCAATGTCGAATGCACCTTCTTTCGAAAATTCTTATTTTCTCCATATAAGTCGGGCAGGTGTTGTACCAAATTAGACATCCATATGTAATTATTGGTCGGATTACTGTTTTGTAGCAAATTTCTTTCACCTTTTCGTTAATGTGCTTGTTGTAAAATATTTTTCTATGGCTCATAAATGCTTTTTGTGGCTTTCGCTAGTTGTATGTTTATGTGCTATTTTATGTAACACAACCGATCTATATTAATACCCAGATACTTCACCATTGGTTTTTGCTCGATCACTATATTGTTGATTGACATCGGAAATTTTTTCCAATTTCTTCTTGTGTCTCTTTTTGTCTCTGGAAACAGAATAGTCTCACATTTTGATGCGTTTTTCTCGATTCGCTGCGTATGAAGGTAATCAACGATGAAGTTAACTGCTTGCTGGACATTATTTTATATCACGTTGATTTTTGAGTTTGCACTGTATATGATAATGTCGTCTGCATACGCTATGGTTTGAATATGCTGCGAGTTCAGGTTTGTGTTTCTCAACAGATCTGCTGTGTACAGGTTGAATAGTAGTGGGGTCGTGATCGATCCTTGCTGTAAACCGTTGTGAATTTTGAATAATTTACTGGACATTTCGCTTCCATTGGTCGTTATAAATTTGCTGTCGTAGAGCATCTCGTATAAAAGGTGTATCAGATCAATGTGAAATTTATTTTTGTGTAGTTTGAATAAGATTTTTTATATAATTTGATTAGTTTATGTTTCCACATAGTCCAATCCGTATTGTAAAACTTGAATAGTTGTGTTTGCTCATCTGCTGTATTTGTTTCGTATTGATTAATATCTTTACAAATTAATTCAATCGCTTTATAATCCCGTCGTATATATGCGAAGCAATTTCCACCTGATCGTTCGTTTCGATGTTTAGACGATTGTCTGTGATTGCTATATCAAGGTAACGAATGAATGTTGGTGCATCTGGTTTATACATCTTAGCTCTAAACTCCATTTCTTTTTCTATTAGCCACCGGTTAAGCCTTGTACCTCAAGGATTGTTTGTATTGTTGCCCCAGTTCATATGTCGTGCATTTAAATCGCCTGCTACTATATAAAAATTCTCGGCGTTCCCAGGTCTAATAAATCAAATAAACTATTCCAGTTTTGCTCGAATTGTGTGTGCTCGAATTACTACCCGAACAATATACCGCAATGATGAATAGTTGTGCCCCATTATTAATTTTGATTTTAATGATTGTCATTTCGATTCCTTTGCCATTTTGTAGTTCATTTAGATGGATGTGTTGAAAATTGATTTTGTTATTACACCCTCCTTGGTGTGAATTAGGTCGGTCTTGTCTAATAATCTTATAATTTTTGAATGTTATTTGGTGATGTCTATTGATTTTTGTTTCACTTAGCATAAGTATATCGGGCTGATGCTGTTCCATAAATTTGAGCAGATTAAGTCTTCTTGAAATGCTGACTATTGAATTAACATTTAATGCTATTATCTTCAAACTGTTCATAGTTTATTTATGATGTTGAGAAGTTGAGCTATTTGTTCATTTTATTGTTCGATTACTTTTGCCATATGTTCAACTTTTTCTGCTAAACTGTATACTGTTAAGTTCTCATTTGTTTTATTTTTTAGAATATTAGCGAATGTACCATTTTCAGCACTTACTGGGGTTGATTGTACCCAAGCAGGTATATTTATATTTCGTTTCTCACTTACTTTTTTCTTTCAGCTTCTGCAGGGTTTGTTGATATACTGGGCAACCTTTATATGATGCCGGATGTCCCACGTTTTTACAGTTTATACAGTATATTATCGTATTTTATACATTAACTTTCAATGTAAAATCACCCGGTTTATGTAAATTGGAACATTTCACACATCTATAGTCCAAGTTGCAGTTGGCTGCCGTGTGGTTGAAACGTTGACAGTTTTTGCACTGTATATAATGTCTCGTTTTTTGACAGTTGTTCCCAAGTTATCTTATGGTAGTTTATTATTCGAATATTGTATACGAATATTGTATACTCGGCTATTGTATACTCGCCTGTTTGGTTTGCATTTGCACTATATTGTTTATTTTTACATCCCCGGTGGTTTCAATTTCCTGCTTAATATTTTCAATATTTTCTTCTTCAGATAGCCCGTTTAGCACTAAAGTTTTGGGTTTCTCGTCTTCCGGTGTATACGTAAAATATTTGGTGCTAACCAAAAAGTAAATGTTTATCATTACTTATTCTTTTTACTGCAAAATTTGTAATTTACAATCCTTTACCCAAATCTATAGAATTTTTTATTGTCTGATTATGTGTGTGTAGAGATGGAGGTTTAATTTGTTTTTGCTGAGTCTTCGTCGTATTGTTGACTCTTTTAGCGGTCCTTACTAATGAGTTTTCTTCTTGTTTGGCTGTATACGTTCTTTTTAAAACGTTGATGTTATTCCGTTTTATGTGGTTTTTTAACTCTTCGAACGTATTTATTTGGCAGTTTGAATTTTCTTCGGTAGTTTTATTATTCTGGATAAGTTCCGTCTCGGGTTCTAAATCATCCTCTATGGTCATTAAATGTTCGAAACTGTTTTCACTTACAAAATTAGGATCTTGTCCTTTCAACACCTCACTGTTTGGATACCTTCTTGTTAGTTTGGCTATTTGTGCTCTAAATTGTTCATTTTGGAGTTTTAATATTTTTATTTGCTTTTGAAAGCGATCTTCTTTTGAAATCAGATTCATTTTCATGTTTTTATTGTGCCTTTTAGTTTTATTTTCACTAGTACTGGCTTTGTCGTTATCTATTTTAACCAACTTGACTTATAAAGTCTCCGCTAATTACAAGTTGATTTGATAGGCCGGTTACTGGTATCCCAAACACTAATCCTTCTTATTTATTTGATAATTCGCTTGATCTGTGTATATTAACAATCCACTTTAGAAATGTTTATTACTAGTTTGTACTGATTTTCAGCACTGTTTTTAGGGTAGACCAAATTTTCGAAAGTTCCAATTTCTAACAGGACACCCCTAGAAATGTAAGGTTATGCTAAAAACTTAAACAGAAAAAATATTGGGTCGATCGAAGGTCAGTTAGAGGTCGCGACTTGAGCGCGAAGTTCGATAAAAACGGAATTTTTTCAATTTTTCAATTTCAAACGAACAGAAAAATTACTTAAATTTTTTTCTCTGACTAACTAAAAATTTTATTCAATAGAGGACCAAAACATTCGGACCTTTCTAAAACAACAATTACCTTTCTAAAACATCAAAGATAACGAAAATCGGTTAACAAATAGCGAGAATATTGCTAAATTTCCAAAATACTAAAACGAGACCAATTATTTACTATATTTTTTTATTATTAATGCATAATGTTTCTTCGATACAATGATATTACGAATTAATTTTTGGGATGAAAATAATCAATCTAGGATGACCTTCTTCTACTCGATAAGGATGTTTTGTTTTATGTTGCAAACTTCTGTGGTAGTCATTTACGATTTGTTGTAAAATATTGCATGTCATCTTCATTTCTTGTTAATTTGTTATTTTAATAAATCTCTTAATTTCTTTTTTTATCTTGTATTAACTTAACACCACGTTCTGCGATATCATTTGCGACTTTTATTTGACTGATAATCTTCCTTCCGTTCTTGAAATTATCATCTTATCCGGATTTTGTATCATATCCGGATTTTGTATAAAAAAATCTATGGAAATCTTGAACCGTTTTAAAAAATCGCCAGTGCTTGGCAACAAAATCTGTCGAGATGTCGACAAGGAAGATATAATAAGCTTCAATCCAGTTTCTGCTCTAAAATAATAGCTGCTCCATATTACCTTCCTGTATTTGTATATGTTGTATCGAAGCAAGCCACCACGACACCGTCAGCTGCTCTCTAATCGAATTAGCATTAGAAAACAGCCTCCGCCATTTCCAAACCAGTTAATCTTGATATTTTGGGAACGCCCAGCAACTGTTCTCCATCTATATGGGAAACAATCACCGGTAAATGATCCACCGTCTCCGTTCCAGACAACTCCGGATGTAATTTTCCATCCCAATGTACTACACCTGTTGTAAATTTGAAAGTCGATTTAACTGATGCTGTTGTTCGATTCAAAACGAGTTATATATCCTTTCGCTGTCACTCTCCGATGACGAAAATAATGCTCGTGAGTCTATTGGTATTATTTACTTTTTCTTCAAGATATCTTCGTTTACGATTTTTATCTGCCTTCATACCTTCCGATTTCCGTTTTTCTTTTTCAATTTCATATCGACTGACTGCAGCCAAATATCCGGAACTCCCTTTCTCACGTGGTGACAAGAGGAATCGCTTATCACCTTCACTGGTTAAGTTTTTAAGGTTTATTTTTATTCTTTACAAGATTTTTTCCCACTCATCATGCAATTGTTCCAATTTTTCAATAGAATGTTGTTTCTTTTTCACTGGAATTCGTGCTTTTGACCAAAAAATAGACACTTCTTGCACTTCCTGGATTGTCAAAGCTGCACTTTCACGAATAGTTAATATTACAGTACGGTAAATGTAAAAAAGAGACACAACACTTGCTTTTTTGATGGTAATTTAGCACCAATAATTCTTCATCGTATTACAATACCATCCCGTATGCAAAGTTATCGTCAACTTAGGGGTCCAATTCGTAATGTATTGCATGCCATTTGTTTTATTTAATCCTAATTATTTATTTCCAGTTATAATATAGTTTTCATTATATTTATTAGATTGTTTTTTTAGCTTATACAAATCATATACTATTATTTGTAAATATTTTCTTTTGGTTCCTTTTTTTCTGTGATTTTATGATTTTAGTATATGTACGTACCACGATATACGCGCGTTTCGAATAGGGATCCTTTCAACCAGATGTTTGCTTTCTTCTACGTGGGATAAACCGTACAGTACAATATGCTAAATGGCACAGTGGTAAAAGCTTTGGCATTTGTATCGGTAGGTACCGGGTTTGAATCCCGATAGGAGCAGGATGCAAAGGTGAAATTTCATCAACAGATTTCGATCTGTGATGAAATGTAACACATTTATGACCCCTTGTCAGAGTGCAAAACTCATGGGCCAAGCCATCTTCCATGTCAGTATAGGTTGGCATGGAGCTTGAAATTTGCAGATGGTATTAAAATCGGTCCTATCGATAGTGGTTCAAATTTCTGTAGTACATTGTTTTCCCGCTGGCATCACTTAAACATCAAAAAAAAAAAATTTGAAATACAAAACGACTTTACAAAACCATTGTTTTTATTTGACAGACGATAAAATTGGTTTTATTGGAAAGGTGCATTCTTCTAGATCTTATAAAACAAGAAAGTTATTCAAAAGAACTCTTGGTTTTTTTTTAAATTAATTTTTAGTGGGTATGCGATTTCACTAAAAACACTAAAAGTGGAATAAATTTTACAGCATCAAGAATTCCAGAAAGCTTTAATTGTCTGTTTTTGTTAGAAATGAGCTCTCCTATTACCCTGCTTCGTTTGATCTTCCAATATTGGGACACCCTGTGTTTACTTGTAAGATTTTAAAACTATTAAATCGATATATTATGCTACCACAAATTAGTGTACAGATTCCACAATATTCTATATGAGTATTGAATGTGAAAGCTTAAAAGCTCAGAACAATAAAGTGTATTGTGTACGGTATTGTGTATACCCAAGTCAAAAGTTTTATAGCCAAAAGAAAAAAATTAAAAGTTTTATGTTACATTCTTCATTTATTCTTCACTGTCGTGTTTAATTAAAACTAATAAAAGTTTCTTTTCTTTTAACTTTTGTAGGTATACATTTTAAAGTTTATTTTCCCGGAAAAAGTTTTGCGTTACAACAAAAATATATATTTCTAAGACTTAAGTTGCCTATATTAATTTTGAATTATAGTTATGGATCCCTAACTTAAGATAAAATACCAAAATATATGTATCGTCGGAAGATTAAAAAAGTATAAACTTTTGGCTTTTATTTTAATGAGGATGAAATTGAAAATGGTTTAGAACTATGTGCTTATACCCAATGGTTTGCTTCATGAAAGTTTTGGAACAGCAGGGGACGAAACAAAAGAACATTTTGTCGAGAAAGTTTTTAATTGATGAAACATATACTACAATAAATATAAACTTAATATGATGGAATAGACAATCATGTACTAGGTTGCTCAGTAAGTTTTGGCGTTCGATAAGAAAAACACGATTTTATGGTTTGAAATACATTTTATTATTCAATATAATATCCCCGAACTTCAATACACATGGTCCAGTGATCTTCTAATTTATGGATTCCATCCATTAAGTGAGAATCCGGAAGACTGTCGAAATACGCTTCTACGACTGCTAAGTGCTATTACTACTTCATACGATGAAAATCGTTTCCCATGCATGCACTTTTTTATATGTGAGAACAACCATAAGTCACAGGTCAATATGCTGAATTGGGTGGATGTTGCAACAATTCGTACTTTAATTCAATGATTTTTGCGATGGTTTTTTGAGCTGTGTGCGAGAGGAGGCGTTGTCTTGATGATTTTTTTTATTTCTCTCACGAATTTTTACATCCAGCTGATCCAAAAGGTTACAATAATAATCTGAGTTTATTGTTTTACCAATTTGGAGCTAATCCACAATCAAAATTTCTTTTGTATCCAAAAAACTGTTGCTAACAGCTTCTTGGCCAATTTCTGGGCCCTTACTCGCTTCGGAGCCGAAGTACCGGGTTCACACCATTACTTGGCATCTTATTTTATTTAAAGATCATAGTGGTAGACCCAAGTCACAAATCTTATGATAAAACAATTCATAAAATCCTTTTGAACCTTTTGAACCGAAAACTTCGTGAAAATGTTGCTTACACTGCTTAATGAGATCTCTGTCTTCTACTAAATTTCTCTTGGTTAATCGACGATCTTCCAAAATCGTATGCCGTGCTTTTCCTACGATTTCTGGTGGTGATGCTTTTTGTGGACGTCCTTCACGTGGATTACCTTCAAGACTTGAATGACTACGTTTAAATTCAGCAACCCATCTTTCTACTGTTCTACTTGAAGATGAATAAGATTTTTATCACTGCACGATATTCAATTTTTTTTATTGTAAAAAAATTCTGTGACACCTTAACTTTCAACAGCTGTTAATACATGAATGATTTAACAGATCTACATGAAACTTCACACGTGTTCATAAAAAAGTAGTACCATTTTTAGAAAAATAAAACGACGAACCTAATAACTCTATCTATTATCAAACGACAAAACATACTGAGCAACCTAGTATATGTGAATATTTCCATTGTCTGATGTCAAGGCTGATGAGATACTAAAGAGATTTATTAAGAGAATCTAAAGTGTTCAAGCAAGTTTCATAAAATTGTATAATAATCTTTTCTTCGTCTCTTTTTCTCTCTATCTCTCTCTCTCTCTTTCTGCCTCTCGGCAATTTAGCCTTTTATTTCTCCTTGCATATCGTTTGTCTGTATTATTACTGACGCGATCTATTTAAAAATGTCGACGTATCTGCGACTGGGTGTTGATTAATATTTTGTATTGCCAAAACATCCAAAACAAGTCTTCTTGTGTAGCGTAGCGATCGACAGATATCGAAAGATCTTCGGCCAAGAACCACAATATCATCTGCATATTCAACAATATTTATCCTAGAAGGAACAATTTATCCTAGATTCCAAATATAAACAATGAGATCGTAAAGATTTGATGCAAAAGTAGTGCCTTCAAGCTTAATCAATTCTGCGGTGGTTCCTTTAAGACCGGGTGCCCTTCCGTTTTTCAATCTACTAATAGCTAAGTCTAATTCCTTCTCTGTGAAATATTTGACAAAGATCTCTTCATCTGTAGGAGAAATTAGCTTATTTTGGAAGGTGGTTCCTTAATCTGCTCGTACTTCCTTATATTCTGCTTGTAAGGTGATGTAGTTATTCCATTCCAATCCATGACTATATAGCGCGTCACTGCTCTTGGATATCAAATAGAGGCTCATCGTTATTACTGTGTCGGTCTAAATTGTTGGTAAAAGTTGATTGGTAACTCTATAGTAATACTTGGTAATTTAAAGCATCGACATTCCATCGAACGGTCTTTGGTGCTTGCATATTGAATGGAGGGCGTGGCAGAGCGAGAAAGAGAGAAAATATGCAAGAATGACTACACTGTCAACGTGCGGCAAACGTTGCTTGCGTTAGTGCAAATTACCGCACACGAACACCATCAAATGTAAGCAGCTGCGAAATCTAACCCAGACCATATTATGGTATGAAGAATGGGCAACTTTGGTTACACCTCAATTCGGAATTGAACTAAATTAAGGTTAATGTCATAAATATTACAACGTATAAGAAACTTTTCGTCAAAACAAAAACTGATATTTATAAAGTTTTGATGATAAAAATTTTGTTACTAAAACTAATCTACCGCCATTATGCCATTCGTAATTCCGAATAAAAGCGGTTAACCTTAATTCGATTGTTGAAATTGATTATTAACTTAGTCTCAATCTACAAAATTAATTAAAAATAAATGCAATTTAAAGACTTCGCTATCTTAATATGTGTATTAAGTTTAGTCTTTTAATAGTCAAAACGTAACCTAAATGCCCAATGTCCCATGCTATTCCTAAGAGTCTCAGAAATATCCAGATTTATTAATCGCGAACTTTATAAGTTACAGCGATTAATAAACCTCAATGCTTTTAGAAGTAATGTTAACGTTTCGGTTTAAAATTTACAAACCGGAACAATGTACTGGAAATCTTAATATACGATCAACATTAATTTTAAAAATTAGACCAGTTCCAATCTGTTCTGATTTGCTTAAAATTTGGTAAGAACTCGTATATGTGTATAAAGAAAACGTAACCAATCCTGAAAATTTACATAAAATTAAACTCGAAAATTTAATTTAAAAATTCTTCACAAAACGACTAAATAAATTTCTTTTTTAAAATATCATGTTATATTATAGTATTATTTGTCGCCAGCGCCACAGCGGTGAATTTGGGAGGTAAAGTGCTTGTAATAATCTTGCTCCAACCTTGAATGATTTATGAGCTAAATGAAAATGAGCTAAATGTAACTGCTTCCAGCGCCATGACGGCATTTTTGAGTACTAACGCGCTACTAACTTTTGAAAATTGTTAAAAACCATTTCAGGGGAAGTCATATGAGATATGTATTCTATAACAAATAAATAATTTACCAATTAAAGTGCTAAAAACAAAATTGTGGCTTACTGCGGGACATTTCAAATGATATGCTACATGATTATATGGGGATGAGAAAAATTGTAACTGCTTCCAGTGTCAAAACGATAGTTGTGTGTAATAAGGTGCTCAGAAAAATTTACGGCTTTCTTTAAGACCTTTTCAACGAAATACGACTAGTATGAGGGTCATATCCATCGTAATTCGCTTTTATTTTTGGGTAGAAAAACATGCGCAAGAATGAAAGCAAAGTTGAAAGCTGTTTATGGGGAACCTTCATCATTTATGACAACCGTGACATATTGGTTCTACGAATTTAAATGTGGTCGTACATCTGTTTTTGATGATGGGCGGCAAGGCCGCCCAGCAGACAATATTACCGAGGAAATCGTTGAAATGGTCCACGACATTATTCTTGCTCTAACGGCAATTAATATTGAATTAAATTGCTTCAGAAAAACATTTGTAAATTTCCTTATAGTGACAATATTATAAAATTGTCACTATAAGGAAATTTACAAGTGTTTTTTGAAGCAATTCAATTCAATTTTATTATTGACAAAAGTTAGCAGTGAGTCTAAAAAATGGATTTAAACCATTATAGCACAAAATGGCAATTAATATTTTAAATGATAAGATAATTGTGAGAAAGGTGTCGGCTCGATGGGCGTCGCGATTACCGCAATTGTCGAAATTACGATCTGAAATTTCGAGCTCAAATTGCATGAGCTACGTGTCAAGTTACTATTGGTTTTTGGGTAATTTCCTATGTTAGGTACTCAGTTAGGTATTATTAAAAGGTTCACAATAATAATGAATATAAAAAAACATAATTGAAATAAAATTAAATAATTGTTTCATTGGTATGACTATGAAATAAAAATGTTAACGATGTTAATCTTATGGCGAGAATGGCCTATTTATAGCCACGTGAGTACACACTGTATATTTTAAGGGGAGTTCAGATTTTGGGTATTGGTCATCGGTCTCACTACGATTTTCGAGTAGTTCTGGTCATAAGCTTAGCTGGTGCAAAGTTTTAGGACGATGGTGCAATTTTTATTTCAACCAATACTTTCGCTCATTTTTCTAATAGCTTAGGTCACACTGGGACTTTATTAGAAATTTGGAGAAAATTCGTGGACTAGACTTTTGTGATTTTCTGCAAAATGAATATCATAGCTCTATATTTCTCTTGTACCATTTATTAAAAACCATGGACTATGACAAATGCTCACTTAAAACTAATGCATTTGCATCGGACGGGTTTTCTTTTTCTCAATTATAACAAGGCAGGACTAGGACTTAAATTTTCCGTAAAATTCAGAGCAGTTATTGAATTATTATTCGTAAAGCACCATTTATGTTCAGTTAAATGTAAAAGCTAAATAGTGGATGCCAACCGATGGTGGATGCCAATCGAAGACCAAGGACAATCGTAAACAAACTTCCTTTGGTGGTAATTCCTAATACTCCTGGAGTAATTTCTAAAGAAAAAAGCAAGGACAATCAGTCTATGTTTAACTGTATATGACATTAGCTGAGGATATTCATTTTTACAAAACTATTCTAATATTAAAAAATTGATAGCTGCAACTGAGTGACACCTTGCTGATTAAAAACGTAGAAACTTCTAGAGCAATCTCAAAGACTGAATTGTGTGAGTTTCTTTTATAACAATGAAATGATATTGTAATAATTACACGAAGGTCCTGCTTTGCGTCGCTATTCGCTTATTAGCGAACAATTTAAAATATGATATTGGACAGTTTGCGTCCTACGTACGTGTCGAATTAAAAAATTCTAGTGAAAATTCTAGTCCATAAATTTTCCCCAAATTTTCCATATAGTCTCAGTATAACCTAAGCTGTTAGAAAAACAACCGAAAGTATTGATTACTAGTGGAAAAAATGCTGGAAAGACGGAATATTGTTAAATTTCAACATTTCATATACCGAGCTCCTTTACTTCGGAGGTCAATCAATTTGTCATTTTAGGGATTAATTTTAATATTTTATTCCGCTGAGATGTTTTATTTAGTGAAAATAGTGATATGCATAATGAATAAAACATTTCCGCTGGTAATTACATAACAAAAAGTAGTCTCTTTAGTGATAGTGCTGTCACTTGCGGCGAGTAGCGTAATCTCTTTTTTCCGCTGTCAAATTTCCGCTATCTTATACAGCATGAGACCGATGATCAATAACCAAAATCTCAACTTCCATTAAGATATAAAGTGTGTTCTTAAAGTAGCTATATGTGGGCCATTTTCACCATGAGATACCAATTACATCGTCCTAAAACTTTGGACCGCCAAAGGTTGACATCGGAACTACTCGAAAATCATAGTGAGACCGATGACCAATACCCCAAATCTCTAATTCCATTAAGATTGGCTTATTAATTTCGGCTTACTTCAAAATCTATAATGAAATATATTTTTGGATTTTGGGCTGTCATCATTAAAATATCGTAGTATACGATTTTTTCGGGCTGACAATTCATACGTGAGAGAAATTATAGCTTTCGTGTTGCCGCTGCGTATTTTTGGGCCAACATTTGGGAAAACTTCACATACATTTGAAATGGAGATTTCAAACTTTTCCATTCTCCGAATTAAAAATAAAAGATTGGCGAAAAAAATCGAATATTAAATCCACTCGTAAGATATCATCGGTAGATACAATTTTTGGATTCAGGGACCTTCAAAGCGTCGATAAAAGTTATTTTGGACCAGGGGCATTTTTCACCATTTTCAGGCTTAAGTAGTTCCTTCGGCGTCTGTTATAATGTTCATACCAAACGTGCATTTTCAAGAACAAAGTAATTGGGCTGGTTCATCGAAGTATGTAACTTCAGTTTATATTCGAATTAATTATTGAATACTCCACTGAATCATAACCAAGTTCCAGCGCTGCTGAATTAGACTGCTGTTCCTTACATTATTTGTATTGCACTACAAGAACCCGTTGCGACGTCAATGAGGTTACTCGAAAACCATTGCATAGTCGAGGTTAGTACAGTACTGAAAGATACCCTCAAATGGTAGTATATGCTACGCCGTCATAACCTCGTAGACTTATGTCAGGACCTAAAATCATAATTCATAAATAGATACAAGGAACGAAGGACCGCGACTATGAAATTCGTGGAGGTAAACAAGTTTGGAAACAACAAGCTAGTAAATATTTTGTTGACGTCTATTACCATGTCTGGTCCTTGACGCTACAGTGCTGAACTCCAAATAGTGATGAGCAGTTCATTGTATTACTCGTGTCACCATTTAACTGATCAACGCTTTGCAATTTCTCGCCTAAGGTCCCGCCCGAATCATTTATTCCGAAATCCGAGATGTGCGAATCTGTATCGGCACTACAAGCTTCACCAAATAATTTAAATAGCTTATAAACACGATTTTTGAACGCACAAATGAGAAACAGTCGCCAATTCGTTTAATGCTAATAATCAAATTTCTTCCAATTGCTG